>PVIA01000388.1:434824-464650 GCA_004024845.1 Tonatia bakeri
CCCCCCCCCCCCCCCCCCCGCCCCAAGACACTAACTTCTCTTCTTACGGTCTCAGCTGACACAGCCCCTCTTCTTTATACCCAATGTGCCTTGTACTTGCCTCCACTGTGGCATTTACCCCCTTAAATTGTGCTGTTAACCCTGCCAAGTAGGCTGTGAACTCCTTGAGGGCAGACACAAAGTATCTTCAGCAATTAGCATCATGCCTAGTGGGTGCTCAGTAAATTATTCCATTCATCCCAAGTGTTCTGGAATGCCCATCGTGGCTCCCTGTGGAAATGGGTTTCTAACTAATGTAGCCCCGTCACTTCCCTCCTCATCTCATCTGCTCTGTGGGTCAGTTCCACACAGGTGGCAGCTGGGTATCTTCACCCCATTCCTCCCCAACCCTTGACACCTGCCCTCACTGATGCTTTAGAGTCACTGTGTTAAAGACACGGCCTTGAGCCCACAGGCACAGCTGACGGTCCCCCCTCACTCCCCCTCTGCAGACCTACAGGGACTCCGATATCGACGTCTTCACCTTTGGGACCCCCATCAACACCATCTCCCTCGCCACCATCCTCTTGCACCAGGCAATGGAAATGAAGACCTGGGTAAGTGCCTCACTGGCTTAAAATTTGCAACCACGTTCAGATCTGTTGTACTTCATACCATTGATCCACTCGATACATAATGCTGAGCTTTTCCCTGTGTCTCTCCTAAACAAGGATGAAGGAGGTGTGGAAGGTAAAGTTTCTGGCCTCAACTTGCTTAGCAGCCAGCCAGGAGGATGACGGTAACATACATAAAACCATGAGACAATTAGTTGCAAAAATTGATATTAATAAAAAAAAGTGAAGGGTGTTTTCGGAGGCAAGGAGAACATCAGACTGATCACGCTGTGGTAGAGAGGTGTGCTCCCCCTTAATTTCAGGGTAAAACATTAGAAAACTAACTTCATGTAACCACATCTCAAGCTGAAATATCACATTTTAGTATCTAAAAGGGCAACACCAGCTTTTTCATTAAGTTCTCCTAATAATTATAAAAACAAAGACATTAAAATTGTATGCCAGGCACCTATCTACACAATTTTTTAATGTATTATCCCATTTAACTTCCCAGAGCCCTTTGCAGTCGGCAGGCTTTTATTTTGAGATTTAATGGATGCACAGTGCTCTGTACGTTTAAAGTATACAATGTAATCACTTCACATACACATGTTGCAAGGTGACGGATGTTAACTTACACTCACTGTGGTCACCATTCCGCAGTGCACGCATGTGTTAGGTGTTTTTTATGTTCCCATTTTACAGATACAGAAGTAGGTACAATGAAGTTTAAAGTAACTTGCCCCAACCAAGTTCAAGAGAGAAGCATGTTTGAACCCTGGCAGTCTGACACCTGAGTTTTTAACTGCTGTGCTGATAGTGTGAGAGACCACTATACAGAAAGATTTGTCCTTAGCTAAGCTAAAGTGACTTTTTCTGAAAACACGCATATTAAAAATTGTTTAATCTGCCCCCAGTGGGCACGATGTGTTCCCTGCATTGTACAGTGGAACTCCCACCTCCCTCCACCTCCACTATCACAGGCCAGCCCAGGCCCAGACGTGCTGAGTGATGGCCGGGAAGAGCCACCCAAGGGAACTTCGGGATCCTCGAGCTCCCGTTTGACAAACCCCCTCTGCTCTAACTCATGCCCATCACAAATAGAACAAAGGGATAAAATCGAAAAGGCAGAGCCATGATTAAGTATAGGATGAACGTCTCCAAGGACCACCAGCCCCAGAAGAGGCCGCAACACGAGCGGAAGGCACTGGGCAGGCGCAGGCAGCTGGCTCTCAGGCGGCCAGGCAATGGGGAGTCTGGCTCCTCTGGGGCGAGCCCCAGTTTTCTGCTGGGTGTCAGGCCTAAGCTCAAGAAAACAAGCTAAAAAAATGACAATGACAAGTATTTAGAGTGACAGTTTTATCAGAAGCAAGAGCTTGATGAGGAAGGGAGGCAAGAGACAAAGGTGTAACTTTAATACTAGGAACTGAGCCAACCTAGAAAACAGAACTCCTGAAGTTGAAAAATCATCACTGAAATTAAAAATGCAATTTGTGGTATCTTAACATGTCTAACATACGTTTAATTAAACTCTCAGAAAGAAATGGGAGAGAAAATGAGACAGTGGGAATATTTTAAAGGGTAGTGACTTGAGAATTTTCCAGAAATGATGAAATACATCAACCCACAGTTTCAAGAAAGTCAGTAAAACCCAAACAAGACAAAAAGAAATCCACACATATTCTATCAAAAGGAAACTATAGAACACTAAAGACAAAATAAAAATCATAAAAGCAGGCCAGGTTTTAAGTGACAGATGTCCTAAGGAACAACAGATGAAGAGCGAGTGACTTCTGGGGTGGGCGTGGGGGGGTTGAAAAAGGAAACGACTGACCTTGAGCAACAAGAAAAAAAGTAAAAAGAGTTACTAATTTCTCGGCATCAAAAAGGAAGCCGAAAGACACTGGAGTGCCATCTTAAATATGCTGAATGAAAGTAACTGCCAACGGAAATGCCGTATCCCTCAAAAATGAGAGTAAAACAAAGTGTAAGGAGATCACCAGCAGACTCCCCCCACTGGAGGCAGTTCTGAAGGGTGCACTTAAATCAAGAAGAAATCGCTGATGGGAGGTCCAAGATTCAAGGAGGAATCGAGGCTACAGAGTAGTAGACATAACTAACTTTTAATAAGTATTGACCACACTAAACTATAATGATATGTGTGCTTTAAAAATGATACAATTGAAATAGACAGTAGATACAATAAGATATGCTGGCAGGGAGGTTACCAGAGCAAGTCCTCCGAAGCCCTTGTAGAACACAGGAAGAGAGAAAGGAGTTCTAACCTATAGACCACAGTAAGTTAAAATTGCCTATTATTATTTATCGAGTAATCACTGGAAGAATAGAAATGGAGTATGTAACTTTCAAACTGGTGAAGGGGGAAATAAAATTATACAAAATAGTCAGTAAATTTAAAAGAGGATGAGAATGGGGAGAGAAAGCGGCGCAAAGCAGGCAGGACAAAATACAATTAGATGACATCACTGAACTTGGAAAACAAACCACAGCCACATGTGAAAAAAAATGGATTTGTGACACAAACATAATATTGAAGAGGGAAAAAGCTATACAAAAAATGATTTTATTTACTAACACCCAAAAAACGGTCCATGCAGAGAAACACAGAAAAGTGGTTAAACACCAAAGGACAGCTTAGAAATTATCACCCAAGCCAAGGCTGAGACAGAGATTTAGGGGGGTTTGGGGTGTATGTGCTGCACTCCCCCCACCCAAGAAAGTTTAAATGAAGTTAGGAAGTAAGCACGCTGCCTGCTGATCCAGGATCTGCTTCAACAGTGTTCACTTCTTCCCGTCCGCAGACCATCATCCACGCGCTGGTGCTCGCAGGCAGCTTCCTGATGTACTTTGTGGTGTCCCTAGTGTACAACGCCACCTGCGTCACCTGCAACAGTCCCACCAACCCCTACGGCGTGATGGAAGGCCAGCTCTCAGACCCCAAGTTCTACCTCGTCAGCTTCCTCACACCGGTCGCGGCTCTTCTCCCAAGGTTTGAGCAGAAGGCCTCTTTCCTTCCTACAGCCCCCCAGGTCCCCTCAATAAGCCATTCTCATAACCCGGAATCAGGAGTCTGACTACTGGCGGGGATCCTGGAGGCTACTGTTTTCAAAGACAGGGCCCTGGGACAGAAAGAACAATGAACTTGTAGGCAAATGGCATGGGCTCTGGTCCCAGGTCAGCCGCAGAGTAACCAAGCCACCAAATCAGGAATGGCCTCAGATGTGACGTCTGTAAAATGAGAGTGGTCATTCCCATCCTCCAGCCTTACAAATTTTGCTGTGTGCAAGGGATCATTTTGAAAAGCTCAACAGTTCTCTGTGAGCTCCAGAGCCTCATACAGAGACAGGCAGGCAAGCAGCTGAAGCACAGACATGGGGAGAAAAATCTGGGTGTCTTCCCCTTATCATTGCCCCCTGGGGTGATCACACTGAGCATTCTTGAGCTTTAGATTTCTCCCACAAATTCAAATTTTGCATGCAATAGCCAACTTTTTAATATTACTCAAATTTGTTAACACACGCACAAGATGTATTAGCCAAATAAATCATTCATGCCCAGGGACTATTTCTAACGTTTTCAGCCTAAACCCTCTGTGTTTGCCTTTTCCAGGAAACTAGCAACAACACCTTCTATCTCCTTGGACCTTGCTCTTCTCAAACACTGTATCCAGCCCCTCATTCTGCTTCTCTGTCACCTAGAAATCAGGGGAGCTGTGGTTCCAGACCCACTTGCTCAGAGCACAACTCAAGTGCCAGGAGGGACCAGAAACGTGCCCACAAGCTTGCCACAAATCCCAGTGGGAGCTGGATTCTCCCAACTCGGTGGCCAGGGTTCCAGTCTCCGTCCACACTGCCCAGTCAAGCAGTCAGTGAACTTTGTCTGTCTTAGCCCCTCTCTCCATCCTCACAATCTCACCACTCTGAATATCCAAATTCAGCCACTTCATCATTATAAGCTGTAGGGAACACAGGCCATCGCAATGTTGTGCAGAACATGTGCTAATCCAAAATCAAGACAGCTTCCTTTAATAAATTGGGCGGCTGGTCTAACCTCGGGTGGCCTCCATGTCCTCTCCCAAAACTACCTCAGAGCCTTGACCTCTATGCAAGGCAGGAGGCCGAGACACCAACATGTCAAACACCTGCGTCGGCCGAGTCTGAATGTGCACTGAGTGCGCAGTCTCTGCCGCCTCAGCTCCCCCACTCCTGCCTCGACCTTCGGGCCGCACACCACCCAACTGCTTGCACTTCTCTAAATGCCCCCGCCCTCTCACCTTCCTACCTGTGTTCCTTCCACTAGGAACACCCTCCCCGCTAGCTCCTCCCCCTTTTACCTGATTTCAGGTAACGCTGTTCCAAGCCTTCCCTCACTTCCTCTACCTTCCTCAGGCTGAAACGGGCTCCCCTTTCTTGCTTGTTCCACGACCTGGGTGTATCTGTCACTGCCCTTTACATAAATTGCCAGTTTGTCTCTGTCTGCCCATTAACTCCCAGACAGAAGGCTTCCTCCTTATAATACAACCAACACTTAGCACAGTTTCTGTCACAGTGGCTGCACTCAGAGACAAACAAGCAAAGGAAGCTAAAGGAACAGAAAAATGGGATCCTTGCTTTCAAGAAGCCTGCAGTGGAGTGAGCAAGTCAGACCTAAGTTGGACTATAACCCACGAGTCCAAGAGAGGAGTATTCACAGAGGGCCCCGAGAGCCAAGAGAGGGGAGGGATTAAGAACAAGCACAAGCCTCAGACAGCACATCCCCCACCACACCCCTCTCTCAGCCCGCCCCTCGGGAGCTGGACCCTGGGAGAGACCGTAAGGATCATGCCCTCCCTGGAAAAGGCCATCAAATAAGTGACTTAAATACTTTTGTCCACACTTTTCGGGTTAAACACAGCTGTGATCAAAACTGACCAAGGACTGATCTCTTCTGTTCTGTGGTGTGTTGTTGTTTTTTGTTTTTTGTTTTTTTGAGGGGGGGGCAGGCATATAGAAATAGAAAATTATCAGCCCTGTATTCTTTGTCTTACCCTTGGCTAGAAGACATACTTGGAGCCAAAAGCTACCAGCTTAATGAGAAGCCCTGCAAAGTATGAAAGGCTGTTAACACATGCTTTGAAAAGACAAGCACTGAACATTCCAGCTTGCTAAACAGACACATTAGGAAAAAGTGAGCAAATATTTACTTGTCGGTTACCATAGCACATAAGTTAAATCTTTGCTTATTCTACATTATCATCATAAAGTTGTATCTCTGTTTAATTCTGTTTACTAAGTAAAGCAAAGAGGTTTCTTCTGAGAAAGGATTATTTTAATAGTCCCAAGGACTGTTGACTTGTCACCTTGGAAAATTAATGTTTGTTATAGCCCTATTTGTTCACTTAAGGTTATAAGCTGTATTTGTCATACTGGAGGTAGATTTCA
The DNA here is from genome assembly GCA_004024845.1 of Tonatia bakeri. NCBI lineage: Eukaryota > Metazoa > Chordata > Mammalia > Chiroptera > Phyllostomidae > Tonatia > Tonatia bakeri. Next base: position 440,859 of record PVIA01000388.1, read on the forward strand.
CTCACCAACCTTGTGATAATTGGCCCACTGACCATGACCTCACTAATCTTGGTCTAATTAATTCAAGAATAAAAGAACTAGACTTCTCTCAAGCTAAGAACATGTAAATCGTTTGGCAGATAAAAACAAAAGAAGCTAACACATGAACTTTAAAACATAATGAGCATCTTAATGAGCCATGGTACAGGATGCCAGACCTCAGATGTGCTCCTCAACACGCTGGGTTTTTCTCCTGCTTCATGTCCTTGACACGGCGCATTGTCCAGCTTTGGTCTCGGGTTCCTCTGTCTTCTACCCTTACAGTCTCTCCACAGACATAGCAACCACTCTTGTGAAGATGAATATTTCTTACAGGTGAATCTCCAGTATAAATTCCCAACCCAGATCTCACTTCTGAATTCCAGATACATCTTTCTAGCTACCCCTGTACCACCTCCACGCAGTATGTGAGTTCGAAGAAAGTGAGAGACATCTGTAATTGAAGTCATAATCCTCCTGTTATCACCAGCACCTTCCAAGAAACCTAGATCCATTCCAGAGTTTCTCCCATCAAATGCTGCCCAACTGGGACTCAGGCAGCCCCAGGAATCATCCTTGATACCCCCCTCACCTCATGCCCACATCCAGCCCATCACCAAGAACTGCCAATTCTATCTGCTACATATTTCTCAGCTCTACTGCTATTTTCATTCCTACCACCGCCACCATGGATAGGTTATAATCCCTTCATCCCAAATCACTTCAAAAGTCTCTTTACTCCAACCCATTATCACTGTGTCAAAGGGAGGCCGTGTGGTATGCTTGTAATCCTCCCAGGGCTTCACAAGGCCTTTACAATACAGCACAAAAACCAAAACATGGCTCTTGTTCCTGCCTTCTCTGACCCTGACGACCCCTTCTGTGTCTTCTCCACTGTCCCCACTCCAGCCACTGTGCGTGGACTTGGTCTCACTTCCTTTGTCAGGCTGCCTCCTATGCATCCCTTGGTCCTCAGCTGAAGTGTTTGTCCCTCAAGAAAGGTGTCTCATGCCAGATCCGGTGTCTCTCTCTGCTCCCAACTCTGCTCAGGTGCCTCAGGAGAGCAAGAACCTGGTGTGTCCTATTCTCAGCTTAACCCCGGGGTGCCTGGCCCATGGTTGGGACTTCGTAGGGATCTCTGGAATGAACGGATAGAGAAGGAAGGTGGTGGCTCAAGGGGGAAATTTTAAACTAAGAAGATTCCAGTTTTCGGGAAGGAAGTTGAGTCTTTCCTGACCCTAACATGCCCGCCTGTGCTGCCTCTCGGGGTGAGAGGAGGAAGAGGAGGAGCTGACCTGAAACCATGGGGGCTGCAGAACACCCCCCCCACCCACTGTGAGGCTGCCTAATGCTTTCAGATGCGGCAACAGGATGGGGGCTTCTATGCCATAAGGCTTTAGAAATAAAAACTTTAATGAAAAGGGTTACTTTGGGGAAAGATCTTAGGTGTCTACTTTTTAGGTAAAGAAACTGACCCCCAGGGAAGGAACGTGGCTTGCCCAGTATCACAAGATGGTGCGGGCCTTCTCCAGAAACCACATAATTATTTTTACCTTATTTTTTTCCCAACGTGGGACAGGAAAACACTCCAGGCACACGTAGAGATGCCCAGTCCCATGTCTGGAACCGGCTCCATGCCGCTGGGCCAGGGAAAGGAACCCTGTGTTAGCAAGGGGGAGACCTGGCAACTGCTCGGGAAACCCAGGAAAACCCATCTCACCTCTTGGAGCCTCAGTTTCTTCATGTGGCAAATCATGGAAATACAGCAATGCTGTGAAAATCGCATGGCCCACAGACTCAAGAAGAGAATATGTATTTAGAAACTACCTAAGTTCCACAAAGGGCTGCTATTGTGAAGCATGTACGTGTGCCCCAGTTAGAATAGCCCAGACAGAGAAACGACTGCCCGCACACGGTAAAGAAGAGAAAACCCAGGGGTCCAGAGGGCTCGGTGCGGACCCCAGCTGGACCGCTGAGTGGCTCTGGGCAAGTCCCTGTCTCACTGCCTCCATTTCCTCATGTGTAACACCAGGGGGAAAGCACAAGCCACATGGGACTGTTGGAAAAGATGAACTAATGATATTTAAAGCATTTAGAATAGTTCTGGTATACAATAAACGTTAGCTATTATGTGTTGCCACGGAACTCCCAAATCCCAGAGGTGCTCAGGCATAGATTTGATGACCATCAGTCAGAAACACAGCATTAAAAGCACTGTGCCCTGGGTGGGGAGTTGGATTCAAGGATCTCTTTCAATGCTCAAATTCAAGAAGTCAACAAAAATCAGAAAAGCTTGATTGTTATTTCTTTTTTCCTACCAGGTACTTTTTCTTATCTCTACAAGGGACATATGGGAAGTCCCTGATCACCAAAGCTCAGAAAATTGACAAACTCCCAACAGACAAAAGAGACCTGGAAATCCAGAGCTGGAGAAGCAGACAAATGCCTGTCCCTGTCCCCAGAGACCCTCAGCCCACCCACCGTCCGGTGCCACCTGTTCCTGAACAGGACTTCAGAACCAGCACCCCAAAGAGCTCCGGCCCTCCTAAGCAGAAGTGCAAAGAGAGCCGAGGGGTACACGGAGAGAGAAGCGGCAGAGAGCACACAAGGGATGACTCGTGCTCAGCGGACCCCTCAGTTAATCTCTCATCCAGAGAGCACCTCCTTCTGGGTGGCATGATGGCTCCCGGGCCCCCTGCAAGTGGACAGACCGGTGCATACCAGCGCTCGAGCAGGGGCAGCCATCGCCGATCCCAGAGTTCGATGACCATCTGAGGGGCCTGCAGACATCCTCACATGCTCAGAGGAGTCTGCCAGGCACTGGCCCCATGAACCCAAGACTCCTCCTCTTCCCAAAGGACAGAAGGAGCCAGTCCTACTCTTTCATCCCCACCAGTTGTCTTGAATTCCTTAGAGAAAGTGCTGGTCCCAAGGGGTTTGACCAAAAAAAAAAAAAAAAAGACTAGAAACCAGTCGACCTCTAGTTTTCTACTGCTGCTAGGCAGCACGTCTTGCAGAGTTTTCTAAAGAGGCTCTGTTTCTATGGCATTGAGTTCCCAAATGTTCTAGCTCAGAGACGGTCTTCTGATCTGCTAGAAAAGTACAACCTAACAGGCCCAATGCGTAAGTTTCCAAGATTCCAAGAAATATATCAACCCAGGTGATCTCTCAGGCTATGGAAGTTTCTGGGCTTCTCAAACCATCACCTCACCCCGTGGGTGCCAGTTTCAATTTCAGAAGAGACCCATGCACACTAGGGTTTCGTCTTGTTCGTATTGCAGTGATGGCCATGTCAGGGTTAACATCTCTTCCAACCACAAAGAGTTGGGTCGCTTTTTGTCTCTAAGCCAAAGAAAGCCACATCTGAAGATTAAAACTAGACCTGAACTCAGTGCCAGAGACATGTCAGGGGGCTGTAGGGCCACAGCCAGTGTAAGAGGCAGAAAGAACTTCTGTTCTTTCTTAGTGTGCTTCTGCGCACTAAGGGAAATGCGTGTCCCAGGACCCAGGCTTCAGCTGACAGACCCTATGTCCCACAGCCTCGGGAATCTACCAAGAGAGCAGCACTTTTTGTAAAGCTATTTATTGTATTTATTTTTAAAGAAAAGTACTCATGCTCATCCAGCTCTCAGAACAGGAAAACGCTAAGACCAGTAGATCTTAGCACACCTGCACCCAGAATAGACCCACAGGACAGGAGCAACTTGGAGCCCAAACAATGACACCTTTAAGGGTAGGGTCAATGTCAAACCCTATTCATTAAGCCTAGCCCAGAGGAGCTCCATCGGGAGGATATGGGCACATGCTTCCATTCAGTTGAGGGGACGCACAGGGAGTCTCATTCACAGGGAAAAGAAGGACTTCATAGGCTTCTTAACCCTAGAGGTAGTAAATTCCAAAAAGGTAATCACTCAAAACAGTGTTGAAATAAAAGAATGGATGGTAGAATTCTAACAGGCTCTCCAGAGAAGCTAGGTCTTCTATGGGCAAGGAGAGCCCGTCCCTAGTCTTTTAAGGATAAGTCAGGGAGGACTACTAAACCCTTTCTCCTTCAGGTGGTGCCTCTACATTAGGCAAAATCCCTTTGGGTTAGGAATGAACAGGATGAGCCTTTGAGCCCAAGAGTCATAGCTACCTCGCTTGAGTAACTTCTTGGCAATGATGCCTGAAAAGATCTCCACAACCAATTTGTCAAACGGCAGACTGCGCTGGTCCTCGGACCACCTGCAGACAAACCTGAACTGGAGAAGCTGTTTGGAGCACCATCCTGGAGCAAAACACTGGATCTCTTTCACTGACTCCCACGTAATGACACCAGTGCTGCCAGCTGGTGGGTATTCAGGGGAGTCCTGTGACACAATGACATGCATGGTCCCGAATGAGGGGATTGAGCCTAAACTTGGATCTCAGGGTCCCTTACTCCAGGCAGTTCCTGCCCAGCCCCAAAAGCCAGGTGAGACAGGGTTTTCAAAAGAAAACTGAGGAGTGGGAAGAACACAGCCTCAGGCGAGCTGGGACCTAGATCTTCCCTCTCTAGAGCCAGGAGCCTTGAAGCAGGGAGCCCCACCTACAGATTAGGGTTGAACTGCCCGACCTCCCAGGCTGAGCATAAGGATCAAATCAAAATGGAGGGGGTGGAGGGGAGGGGAAAATGCTTTGAAAGCTGTCACACCCTCGATAATGACACAGGGATTTTTATTTCAGAGCTGAGAGGAACAGAGGTGACAGAGAAGTTGAGAAAGTGTCTGATCTTGACACCTCAATGCCAAACCGTAACCGTCATTGTGATGCTGCTCTGTCTTGGGCATGACCTACCCTCCCCCTCAGCCGGGATTTCCCGGGTTTCAGCACTGCAAGTCCCACATCCTGGGAACCTCCTCCAGCCCGGTCAGCTGGGGCAATGGGCCATCCACTCCTGCCCTTTGTAAACCAAATCAGCTGTGACCGTGCAGCATAACCCTTCACCTACAACATCATGTCAATGAATGCACTTAATACATTTTTGTACTTTTATGTTCTTTTACTGAGTGGCTGGAAGTGTATCATCCTTTGTTGTTAGAAAAAAATAAATGTTTTTTCAGAATTACTTGCAGTTCTGAGTAGTTGGTCCTCCATCCAATCCTTCTTTGCATTTGCTCATCTGCTCATTCATCCATCTATTCATCTACCCACTGAATTTCCGGTAGGCCCCTGCTACGTGCCTGTGCCGTGCGTGCTAAGGGCTGCCAGGAACTCCTCCCTGTCTTCCAGAAGCTCACAGCCTGGTTGGGTGCAGAGCATCAGGAATGTATCTGATCCCGCAGAAGAGTGCGACACAAACCAAAAGGGCTACAGGAATGAGAAGCAGCACACACGGTCCTGTCTCTCCAAAGCTCTAACCTGGCTGCCCGCCCCCCTTCCTGGAAGCCTGACCCCAGCCTCAAACCTTTATTGATCAGGAGCCCCTTTTCATTCACTCATTCAGCAAATATCCAGCAGGTGCCTGCTGTCCGCAGCACTGGGGTAGGGCAGGCTTAAAAGAGGGAATAGAAACAGGCTCACTCCTGCCCTCAAGGCGTTTATAGTCTAGAAGGGGAAGTGGGGGGCTGGCTCCAAGGGTAATCCAAAATTTCAGCTGAGACCTTACTTAAACAGCAGAGAATTAAATATGAATGCTCTGAAAAAGGAAATAATTGGTAGCTACATCTCCCCAGGCAAGGGAAACAAAAGAAAAAATAAATAGGACTACATCAAACTAAAGTTTTTTCACAGCAAAGGAAATCATCAACAAAATAAAAAGACAACCCACAAAATGGGAGAACATACTCACTGATACACCTGATAATGGGTTAATATCCAAAATTTATAAAGAACTTACAAAACTCAACACATACCAAAAAAAAAAAAAAACAACCTCATTAAAAAATGGGCAAAGGACCTGCCTGAATACATACTTATCCAAAGTGGACATACAGATGGCCAATAGAAATATTAACAGATGCTCAACATCACTAATCATCAGACATGCAAATTAAAACCACAATGACATGTCATCTCACACCTGTCAGAATGGCTATCATCAAAAAACCAACAAACAACACGTGCTGGCGAGGATGTGGAGAAAGGGGAACCCTTTTGCACTGTTGATGGGAATGCAGACTGGTGCAGCCACTGTGGAAAGCAGTAAGGAGATACCTCAAAAAATATAACATCGATTTGCCTTTCAACCCAGCTATTGCACTTCTGGGAACATATCTGAAGGAACCCAAAACACTAAGTTGAAAAAACACGGGCACCCCTATGTCCACTGTCATGTTATTTACAATCGTCAAGATGTGGAAGCAGCCCAAGTGTCCATCAGTAGATGAAATGAGTGGATAAAACAACTAGGGGACATTTACACAGTGGAATACTACTCAGCGGTAAAAAAGAAAATTTTGTCCTTTGCAACAGTATGAATGGACCTGGAGAACGTTATGTAAGTGAAATAAGCCAGTCAGAAAAAGACAAATACCTTATGATTTCACTCATATGTGGAATCTGATGAACAAACCAAACTGACAAGCAAAATGGTGACATAGATGGAAACAAAGACTCACAGATGAAGAGCAGGAATACAGCTCGGGGTGAAGAGAGGTTAAAAAGTGGTGGGATTGAGCAAAAAGGAAAAAGGACTCATGGACGTGGACGTGGACAAACAGTGTGGTGACTGCTGGCAGGAGGAGGGTGTAAGGGGACTAAATAGTAATGGGAAAAAAATGCAATAAAGATTAAATAAAAAAGCATTAAGGAAAAGAAGAGGCCCCTGTGGCTGGAACCCGGTGAGCAGGGGGAAGTGCCCAGGAGGACGTCAGCAGTAACAACTGCCTCAGCCACTGCGGGCTGGTGCTGGTCCAAGTGCACATGGTCAGTAAGCTTGCAGCAGGCCTGCAAGGCAAGCACAGTTACTCTCCCCTCGTCCATTGCACTTTGGCGACCTATAAACCTCCCCAGACATCAGCAGATTAACACAATTAGGCATGTGCTCCCAACTATGCAAGTGGGCAATTTGGGCTGGGTGGTTAGGACCTCACCCCCATGATCTGTCACCCTCAAGGACGTTGGCCAGCCCTGTCACATGGCAGCAACATTCCGAGAATAAGAACAGAAGCTGAAAAGTCTCTTGACACTGAGACTCAGAACTCACATGTCGTCATTGCCACCACATTCTCTCTGAAACCAGTCACAAGGCCAGCCCAGCTGCAAGGGAGTGGGAAAATATAACCCAAGTTTAATGAGAGGGGTTACAAAGACATTTGAGACCATTTGTAATCTACCATGTCCCACTTACAAAAGGAGAAACTGAGGCAGAGAGCGGTTACATGTATTTGGCACAGTCCTGCAATTGACAAGTAGCAAGGTGGCATTCTAATTCCCAAAGTCTGAAACCAAAGCCTGTATATACTCTTAGCCACAGAGCTACACGAATATGAGACGGGGCTGGAGGGACCAGACGACAGAGTGCCTGGTCTTCTTGACATCCTCTTGAGAGACAAGGTATCACAGTGCTTAGCGAGCCTGAACTCCATCCCATCTCTGTCACAGACCGGCAAGGTGACCCAGGGAAAGCCCACACCATGTTCAGCTGGGTTGCTGGCCTAGACAAAGGCTTCAGCAGGTGATAGCAGCACCTACAGGGAACCCAAACTCCGATCTCCCCAGAGCTGATTACCCAGCCAGGACTTCCCATTCTGCAAACAGAGCCTCCAGGAGAAATCAGTCCCACAGGAGTGAGCTCTCCCAGGTCACCGGAGAACCTGAGGCGGGGTGGGGCCCAGGCAGGACTACACAGACTCAGAAGGTGGAGGCCGTGGGCTGGGGCGATGCCCTGAGCAGAGAGGCCTTTGCAGGGCACAAGGGGAGTGCCACCAGTCAAGCTTCAGGATTCAGGCATTTTCAGGCAGGAGCCCAGACTGGCAGGCAGCCTGTTGTTCAGAGGCGTTCTGGTGCCACCTAGCAGCCATGGAGGAGCTGCTGCACCTGAGGGCTCTCCCTGCAGCCGGAACAAAAAATAAATAAAAATAACCAGGGCAGAGTGGGGACAGGAACCAAGCAGGGAGTCAGGAGGCCAGATATCAAGTCTGGCTCTGCCAGTGGTTTCTGCTGTGACTCCGGACAAACCCCTTCACCGGGCTTCATCCTCAAACCCAGGTTTAGTCAGTTTCCCCAAACGCTCAGGGTGGGAACTGCTCTGGTCCTAAACTGCGGTGCTTCTACTAAAAGCTATCTCGGGAGGCTGGTTACAGTATAGGAGTGAGCCCTGGTAAATGGACTTACTATCTGATTCCCCTGCGCGAGTACACAAACACACGCACGCATGCACACACGGTGGAAGATCCCATGGGAGAGGCACCCCCAACCCCCACCCCTGCCATCTGCTCTCTGCTGCGGGCCCAGCACTCAGTGCTGAACACTGTTGTGACTCCGGCTGTTAAAAAAAAAAATCAGCCCTGGCTGGCATAGCTCAGTGGATTGAGCGCGGGCTGCGAACCAAAGCATCGCAGGTTCGATTCCCAGTCAGGGCACATGACTGGGTTGCAGGCCATGGCCCACAGCAACTGCACATTGATGTTTCTCTCTCTCTCCCTCCCTTCCCTCTCTAAAAATAAATAAATAAATAAATAATCCTAAAAAAAAAAGATTAAAAAATTTATTAAAAAAAAAAAATCACAGACGGGGCTGGTCTCAGCAGGAGGACGAGAAGGTGGGAGGGCAGAACCCACGTCTGGGAAGATGAAGGGCCCCCCAATTGCCTTTTTCAGACCAGCAGATATTAGGGAGCTGCAAATACCTACGGAGGGGCAGGGCAGCCCCTTTTCCACTGCCAGAAGGGCACTCGGAGGCCTCTTTCCCTGACCCAGGCTTTCATGGACTCAGTCCAGGTGGTGAACTATTTAAGGAGTGGGGAAAGGGAGCTTTCCTTTCCCATGATCTCCATCAGTATCTCCGACCACCCCCCAAAAAAGAAAAGCCACTCACTACCTAAATGAAGCGCTGAGACAAGTCTCCAGTACGCCTTCCAGGCATAGCACGGCCCCCAAGCCCCGCTTCTCCCCCAGTCAGCCCACTACAGGGACCAGCCCCTCACAGCTCACACCAGGGACAGGTAAGTCCCGGCACCTCTGGGACCAAGGCTACCTAGAGTCTGTCGCCAGGCCCCTGTTCAGCCAATGGAGACTGGCTGACAGACACATGACTGAATTTTTAGGGGAAATGGGGTTTTTCAGTGTCATGAGCCCTTCCTACCCCAGCTGACCTATGTTCCCATAGACAAGGTGAAAGATATTTCTGAAGACAACAGAACTCAAGTGAGAGAGTAGATGAGACCAGAGCCACCCAGGAATTTAGATTGAGCTGAGACTAGAACAGGGCTCCTGAAACCCCTCGGCGAGGGCTCCTCAACCACCTCACCAGTCAGAGATTAGTAGCTAGCAATCCTTTCCAGGGCTGCTTGGCCATTTCAAAATGAGAAGACTAACACAAAAAGGTTTAAGTTTTAAAAAGGCCTCATCGCAAGTGAGTTAGATCTGTTTGACTATGGAACCTTCCAGAACGCCCCACGTTGCCCTGTTTGCAAAAGGGCAGCCTTCAGGGAGGGAGGGGCTATGCCAGTAAGAAGTCACCGCTCAGCATTTCCCATCTGCAGAGACGAAAATGAATTCTGTGCTCCAACAACTGCTGCTTCTGAGCCTCCAATCTGGCCTTTAAAACAGCCCAACCTTTACACACACACTACATATACACAAACACATTTGTTCCTTTCACTGGGTGCAAAAGACAGAAGTGTGAAGAGGAGCATACATTTGCCAACCCCATTTATAAGAAACTCGTATGCTGGGCAGTGAAATTTCTCTTTCAAGAAGCAAGTACAAGAACCCTGGGCAGCGGGCCACTTCTGCCGCTTTTGCACACAAGCGGCCTGCATCAGCTCATGCTGAGGGCTTTCCTAAATCTTCTCAATGGTCACAAACCCCAAACCAGCAGCAGCTGGCCTCAGCGTGTTCTGTGCCTCTTGAGCTGAGTAGCCCCGAGGAGAGCGCAAGCAGAGACCAGTCTCAACTTGCACTGTAACTCCCATCACATGGCACCAAGCCTGGCATAAGCTGCAGCCAGTGTTGTCTTGGAACGTAACTTCAATAAGCAGCCACAAACCTGGAACAAGTGGCGATTGGCTTCAGCTCACAATGTGGTACTCACCAAGGTGTCCCCAGACCAGCACAGGCAACAATTCACAGCATAGCCTCTCCCAAGTGCCTCCAACCCAGCACAGGCAACAATGACCTTGGTCTGCCCAGGGGCCCCTCCCAAGAGACCCAGAACAAACACACCCAGTGGTCAGCTTCAGACCACACCGTGGACCAGCCAACCAGCTCCACAAATGACACCTGAGACCCTGCTACAACAACTCCCACTCCATGGGTTCAGCCCCCACATAACAGCTTGTCCAGTGTAGCCACAGCCAGCCTTCACAGCCAGTCAGCCTGAGAGTCATGCCCAGCCACTGACCTGCCAACAGCAATCAAGGCTCAACTACAACAGGAGAGCACACACAACCCACACAAGGGACACCGCTGGAGCACCTGGCCCAGGTGAACAGGGAGACTGTGCCACAGGGCTTCACAGGACACCTACTACATAAGGTCACTCTACCAAGACTGGGAGTCATGGCAGCTCTGCCTAATACATAGAAACAAACAAAGGAAGGCAACCAAAATGAGGAAACAAAAAAAGATGTCTCAAATGAAAGAATAGGACAAAACTCCAGAAAAAGAACTAAATGAAATGGAGGCAAGCAATCTACCAGACTCAGAGTTCAAAGCACTAGTCATAAGAATGCTCAATGAACTAAAGGGAAGACTAGAAGAACTCAGTGAGAACTTCAACAAAGAGAGAGAAAATATAAAAGAGAACCAGTCAGAAATGAATAAAATAACCAAATGAAGACTACATTAGAGAAAATCAACAGCAGATCAGGTGAAACAAAGATTGAATAAGCAATCTGGAAGACAAGGTAGCAGAAAACACTCAATGGGAAGATTAAAAAGAAAAAAGAATTTTAAAAGATGAGGATAGATTAAGGGGCCTCTGGGTCAACATCAAGCATGACAACATTCACATCATAGGGGTACTAGAAGGAGAAGAGAGAGAGCAAGGGATTGAAAACCCATTTTAAGAATAATAGCTGGAAACTTCCCTAACCTGGCAAAGCTAACAGACATACAAGTCCAGCAAGCACAAAGAGTCCTGAATAAGGTGAACCCAAAGAGGCCCAAACTAAAACATATTATAATTATAATGCCAAAGGGTAAAGACAAAGAGAGAATCTTAAAAGCAGCAAAAAAAAAAAACGCAGTTTTTTCCCCACAAGAGAGCTCCCATAAGACTATCAGCTGATATCTCAACAGAAACTTTTCAGGCCAAGAGGGGTTGACACAAAACATTCAGAGTGATGAAAAGCAAGGACCTAAAACCAAGATTACTCTACCCAGGGGGACTATCATTTAGAATCAAAGGAGAGATAAAGAATTTCCCAAATAATAGAAAAACTAAAGGAGTTCATCACCAATAAACCAGTTATAAGAAATGCTATAGGAACTTCTTTAGAAAGAACAGATTAAAAATATGAATAGGAAAATATAGGGAAAAAATTCTCACAGTTAAAGACAAATACATAATAAAACCAGTGGATCAACCAACTCGAAAGCTAGTACAATGGTTAAATGGCAAAAGTAGGAAGATCATGTGTAATTCCAAAATAAGTTAAGGAATATACAAAAATACACAAAAAAAGGTAAAAAATACCAAAAACATAAACATGGAGAGAGTGAGTAAAAATGGTAGTGATTTTCTAATGTGTTTGAACTTAAGTGACCATCAATTTAAAATACACTGCTATAAATAACTTGGTACATAGAAAGAACTTGGTAACCACAAATCAAAAATCAACAAGAGATAGACAAGAAATAAAGAGAAGGAATCCAAACATGACACCATAGAAAATCATCAACATGCAAGAGAAGAGAGCAAGAGAATAACAAAGGAACTGAGAGCTACAGAAACAATCCCAAAACAATTACTAAAATAGTGATAACTACATACCTATCAATAATAACTTTATATGTAAATGACTAAATGCCCTAATCAAAAACAGATGGCTGAATAGATTTTTTTTTAAAAAGAAGATCCATACACATGCTGCCTACAAGAGACCTTTAGATCAAAAGACACAGAGAGACTGAAAGAACAGTAATAGAAAAAGTTATTTTCTTGCAAATGTAAGGAAAAAAAGCTGGAGTAGCAATGCTTATATCAGACAAAACAGACTTTAAAGCTGGGGCTCTAAACTAGGAAGCACACACCAAGGCACATCATAATTACATTACCCAAGATTAAAAATAAGGAGAGAATCTTAAAAGCAGCAAGAGAAAAGGAGACATTTACCCACAAAGGAGTTCCCATAAGACTATCAGCTGATTTCTCAAAAGAAACCTTGCAGGCACAAAGGGGCTGGAAAGAAGTATTCCAAGTCATGAAAGGCAAGGACCTACATCCCAGATTACTCTCTCTAGCAAAGCTTTCATTTAGAATGGAAGCGCAGATAAAGTGCTTCCCAGATAAGGTCAAGTTAAAGGGGTTCATCATCACTAAAGCCCTTTTTATATGAAATGTTAAAGGGACTTATATCAGAAAAAGAAGATCAAAACTATGAATGGCAAAATGACAACAAACTCACAATTATCAACAACTGAACCTAAAAAAAAAAAAAAACTAAGCAAACAAGTAGAACAGGAACAGAATCACAGAAATCGAGATCACATAGAGGGTTAGCAGCAGGAAGGGGGAGGAAGGAGAATGGGACAAAAGGTATATGGAATAGGAAGCATAAATGGTATGTACAAAATAGGCAGGGGGAGGTTAAGAACAGTTTAGGAAACGGAGAAGTCAAAGAACTTATATATAAGACCCATGGACATGAAATAAGGGGGCAAATGATGGTGGGAGGGGTGGTGCAGGGCAGAGGGGATAAAGGAGAGAAAAAACTTTTTCCATGGGACAACTGTAATAGCATAATCAATATACTAAAAAATCACACAAAAAAAAACCCAGGCCTCTAAAAAGAGACAAAAAAGGGCATTTCATAATGATAAAGGGATCAATCCAATAAGAACATAACTGTCATAAAAATCTAACCACCTAATGTGGAGCATCTACATATATAAAGCAAATTCTTACCAAAATACTAATGGCATTTTTCACAGAGCTATAACAAATAATCCTAAAATTTCTGAATTTTCTCAGTGGAACCACGAAAGACCCCAAATAGCAAAAGCAACCTTGAGAAAAAAAGAACAAAGTTGGAGGATCATACTACCTGATGTCAAACTATACCATAAGGGTAGTAATCAAAAAAGCATGGTACTGACATAAAAACAGACATGTAGAAAATGTAACAGAAAGGGGAACCCCAAAATAAGTCCATATCTATATGGTGAATTAATCTATTACTAAGGAGCAAGAACTTACAATGGGGTAAAGACAGACTCTTCAATAAATGGTGTTGGGAAAGCCAAACAGACATGCAAAAGAATGAAACTGGCTCATTGTCTTACACCATATAAGAATTAACTCAAAATGGATTAAACACCTAAATAAATGTAAGACCTAAAACCATGAAACTCCTAGAAGAAAGCAATAAGCTCTCTGACATTGCTCTTAGCAATATTTTTTTGGGGGATATGTCTCTCAAGCAAGGGAGATGGAAAAAAAAATAAACAAATGGGATTACATCAAACGAAAGAGCTTTTGCACCACGAAGGACAAGCTGAAAAGACAACCTACTGAATGAGAGGAGGCATTCTCCAATGACACATCTGATAAGGAGTTAATACCCAAAATATAAAGAACTCGTACAACTTAACACCATAAAAAGCCCAGACAATCTGATTAAAACATGGGCAGAGAACCTGAATATGCATTTCTCTAAAGAGGACATATAGATGGCCAATAGACACATGAAAAGACACGCACCATCACTACTTATTAGAGAGATACAAATTAAAACCACAATGAGATATGACCTCACTGCTGTCAGTGTGACTAGCATCAATAAATCAACAAAGAAGTGCTGGCGAGGATGTGGAGAAAGGGGAACCCTCATGCACTATTGATGGGAATGCAGATTTGTGCAACCACTATGGAAAACAGTATGGAGGTCCCTCAAAAAATTAAAAATAGATCTACCATGTGACCCAGCAATTCCACTTTTGGATATTTATCCAAAGAAATCTAAAATGCCAATTCAGAAAAATATATGCACCCCTATGTTTGTTACAGCATTATTTACAATTGCCAAGCTATAGAAGCAACTGGAGTCTTCACTGATAAAGATAAAGAAAATGTGGCATGTATATATTATATATAATATACATATAATGGGATATTACTCAGCCACAAAGACAAAATAAAATGAAATCTTCTCATTTGTGACAACATGGATGGACCTAGAGGGTAACTGTGCTCAGTGAAACAAATCAGACAGAGAAAGACAAATACTGTGTGATTTCACTTATGTGTGGAATCTAAATAACAGAATAAAGGAACAAACAAAATAGAAACAAACTCATAGATACGGAGAATAAACTGATGGTTGCCATATGGGAGGGGATGGGGCTTGGGTGAAAAAGGGACGAGATCAAAGAGTACAAATTGCCAGATATACAAATAGTCACAGGGATGTGAAGCATGGCGCAGAGAATACAGTCGATAGTACTGTACTAGCTGTGTGCAGTGCCAGATGGCTGTTAGACTTAGTGGGACGATCATTTCCTATGATTTTATATATATATGTTATATATATACATATAAAATCACTATGTTGTACACCTGAAACTAAGAAAATATTGTACGCCAACTGTAACTGAAAGATGAAATTTTTTTAAGAACTCTGGGCAGTTTAACATTTGCTCCACTTCTGGCCGAGCCATCCTCTTTCTAAGGAGCAAAGGAAGCAGAGAGGGGATGCAAGACCCAGAAAGGGGACATGAACTTGCAGGAGGTTGACAGTCTCTTCAACCACTCTAGATTGTCCCATGAGCTTGCTGATTACTTGCCTACTTGTGTTTTAAATCACTCCTAGAATGTTAGAGCCTGAAGTCACAGGGCATGGAATGAATCCCCTCTAGGTCATCTTGAACCAAGCTAACCAAGCTAGAACCAAGCCTTGGCCAATGCTAGTAGTAGACCGGCTCGTCAGAATGTCCTCTCTTCTAGTCCTGACCACAAATCCAGGAGGCAGAGGCGGGACATTTCCTCTGCCTCTCCCCATACCAAGAAGTCTCTGTCTCAGCCACCTGTCTTCTACCCATAGGCAGAGACTGGGTGATGACCCAAAGATCAAAGTTCCCGGAAAATCACGAGTTCTTGACGGCCTGTCTTAAAAGTGTTCCATGCGTATTCTGGACTCCTCCGTCTGCCCTGGATTTCTTCCTCCCAGGGGGTCAGCAGCCACACCAAGGCGGAGATTCACCTCAGGTGGAAGCCAACCTCTCTTTTGCTCACTTTCCTCTCTTTTACTTTTGGCCCTTGGACTGAGTTACAAATAAGTTATTGTTTCCAGCCCTGGTTGGTGTGGCTCAGTGAATTGGTGCCAGCCTGAGAACCAAAGGGTTGCCAGTTTGATTCCCAGTCAGGGCACATGCCTGGGTTGTGGGCCAGGTCCCCGGCAGAGGGCACACAAGAAGCAACCACATATTGATGTTTCTCTCCCTCTCTTTCTCCCTCCCTTCCCTTCTGTCTAAAAATAAAACATAAAATCTTTTTAAAAATTACTGTTCCCATTCTGTTAATGTTTCTTCTGGCACTAGTCTGGGTAGAGGGGAGTGAGAGAATGGGGAATTGGAGGCCCAGGTTGGGGAGAAGAAGTGATTGCCCATGTGGACTACAGACATTCCTGAGTTCTATGTCCATGATGCCACCAAATACCATCAAAATTTCTATTGTAACTTATCACCAATTTACAGGTAAGCAAACGGAGACTCAAAAAAAGTAGCTTAACCAAAGATGCACTAAGAGGTAGACCAGTATTCCAAACCCAGGTCACAGATTCCCAGCCCCTTCGCAAGTAGGGCAGCCTGGTCTTCAGGGAGCAGCAGAGCCCCGAACAGTCCTATCTCACAACCTCCCTCAAGGTTTCAAACTGTACCTCCAGCATCTTGAACGTTCCTTCCTGCCCAACTTCTCCGCAGGCACACCCTCCATCCACTGCCACAGAGTCCGGGAGAAAGGCTGGTGCCCTGGAAGACTCGTTGACATTGGCCCAGCTCTAATTACCACTCTAACAGTCTGCGCTCTGCTTGGTAGACAAACCAGAGCAGAGGCACATTAATTTCTGCCCCAGCTGGCTCCCACCATGGGCAGGCTCACACTGGCAAGCTCAGAGGGGCCCTGCCCAAACCCTTGATGCTGGAGGAACGCCCCCAGCCCTGCCTCTCTTCTTCTTAATTAGAAGTTCCATTAGAACTGCTACAGCAATGAGGCACACACCAGGCAGCATACTTCAGGATAATTAGCACACTCCTCGGGTTGCTCAAATGGCCTGGGCCCTGGTCTGAGCCAACGTAATTACACCAAAACATATAGCCTACCAGGAGGCGCCCATGGTAAGTGGAAAGAAACAATTAGGCAGCACAGTCTATCAGGCAGTTAGATCTGTAGGAAATTATTCTGTACACATAAGAGTTTACCAGAGGTTGAGACACATGGAGATGATCTCTTGCCTATGGCCCAGTCTGTCCATAAACCCACCCCACCCCGTGCTCTGTGCATTTGTGTATAGAGGCCAAGCTCGTGAAGAAACTGGCTGTGATCATCCAGGACCTGGATCACTGTAGGTATGAGCGCCCCTTTCCTGGACTGTGGGACATAATCGGCTGGGCACAGGGGTTCAGGAACCCGCACCTACCTCCCTGCCACTTTCTGAATCCCAAGCCACTCATTAAAACCTGCTCCCAAGGTAGCTCCTGGCCGAGTCATCCTGGTGATTCTGGCGAGTATATAAAAAGAGGAAATTAGAAAACCGGGAAGAGCCCTCTGAACAACGGGAGAGCTGCAGAAAACCACCCGAGGCTCCCTGGACACTGTTTGAAGCCATGCTCGGGTTCCGCAGACAGGAGCGCCTCATCTGCCTTCAATTTCCAGCCCGATTTCCAGCCCCGGCTCTCATGGCTGAACCGCTGCACCTTCCACAGCCCAACAGTACCAGTCATTAGTATTCAACCCGCATTTCCACTGCGCGCTCCAGACCTGTTCTTTCAGCCCTTTCAAGTCCTATTCAAACCAAAGTAAGCTGTGCCCTTGCATTTTGGTTCCAGCAGCAGCAATTATTAAGACTGCAGATGATGGTTTATTAGCATTTATTGAACAGCCACAGAGCCCTGTGTGATAGCAGTGGTCACTGGGTCTCCGACTCCCAAACTGAAATGAACAAGCCAGCGGGACACAAATGTGAAAGGCAGGAAAGAGGCCATTTCAGGAAGAATTATTATTTATGGTTTTTCACCTAAGGCTGTAGATAGGGTGGAAGGTAGTGAGGCTTTGGGAAAGGGGGTGGTCAGGCTAACAGGAAGCAGCCACTTTTCAGTCACTCGTTTTAGCATGGACCAGAAACTGAAGGACAGGGGCACCCAGAGCCATAGACCAGTGGTTCTCATACTTTAACAGACATTAGGGCCACCTGAGAACTGACAAAACAAAAATTCCTGGCCCCACACCCAAAGTTTTTGATCCAGTTTGCCTGGGCTGAGAGTCAAGACTTTTCCAGATCACGCTGGTGAGATGCTGACCCTAGGGCCGCACACCGAGCTCAGCTGCCGTTGACCCTGGAGTACAGACCAGCTCCCTGGGCACAGAGCAGGGTGGGAGGGGTGGAAAGTTGACCTGGAGGAGTGAAAGAAAGATGTCCAGCACCTGTTGCATGTATCCAATCCACACCATTTGACCCATTACACAGCAGCCAGCAAATGCTGTCTGTGCGGAGCCAGAGAGTGAATATTTGACCTTCTCAGGCCGAACGTCTCTGTTGCTACTCCTTACCTCTGCCACACAGTACCACATAAATGAAGGATGGTAGCTATGTTCCAAGAAAAAAATACTTTTATTTCGTTATTTATAGAATTTTATTTACCATGAACTCATTTAAGTCTTCCCTACCTTTATATCTCTATAGTGTTCAAAACCCCAATCGCTCACTGCATGTCCACCTATGCGTGCCAGCAGCTTTTCAGGGCATCATCTTCATGCTTCCAGGAAACTGAGATTCAATCTGTCCCAGTGGCTGTCAGTTCATTTAAGCCACCATAGTTCATCTACACTGTGTGTCAGAAATTGTGCCTGCTAGTCGTTCCGGAGCCAGATGAATCACAACAGCCACAGTCCCTAGCTTTGGAGGTTAGTCAGCTGATGAGACGTCAGTTAAGGTTTTTAGGTCACAAGCAACAGATGTGAGACTGAGTCACTTACATAAAAGGAAATGTGTTGGGAGAATACTGGGATGCCCATAGGCTCGAGGGACAGACAGATGGGCCATTTATTAAGAAGGCCAGAAACCAGGGTAGCCCTGAGGAGAGCCACCAGGGCCCAAGCCCAATCTCTGGACTCTGTGTAATTCTCTCTTGGATGGGGCCCCGGCTTGCCGTCCAGGCACACCTCAGAAACATCGAGGGTTCGGCTCCAGGCCATGCAGTAAAGCAATATCACAATAAAGTGAGTCATAACTTTCCTGGCTACCATTTGTAAAAAAAACACATCTACAAAGCACAAGAAAGCAAAGCACAGTAAAACGAGGTATGCCCATAGTTTTAGATTTTCCCCAGATGATTCCTGTTTGCACCCATGGTTGGTGACTCCTGCTCTGCTCTCTTCAGCAGAGTTGTTGTCCTTCTCCTACGTCATTCCAGTTTTAAGCAGATCACTGACTCCTGATAAAGTTAAACTCGACTTTTTTTTATTGTATTTTTTCCATTACCAATTAGGCCCCTTCTACTCCCCTCCCCACAGTAATCACCCTGTTGTCCATGTCCATGAGTCCTGTTTCCTTTTTGCTCAGTCCCTCCACCCCCTAACACCCCCCACAGCTGTCAGCCTGTTCTCTATGTCTGTCTCTGTTTTGCTTGTCAGTGCAGTTTGTTCGTTAGATTCCACAGATGAGTGAAATTACACGGCATTTGTCTTTCTCTGATGGGCTTATTTCACTTAGCATAATGTCCTCCAGATCCATCCACACTGTCTCGAAAGGTAAAATTTTCTTCTTTTTTATGGCTGGGCAGTTTTCCATTGTGTAAATGCCCCATAGTTGTTTTATCCTGGGATCATCTTTCAGAAATCCACCCCAAGCCGCCAACTCCCCAGGTTCACCAGGGGGACAGCAGTCCAGTCCACGCATCCAGCACATTCCTTGTCAAAGCGTTCTCAGGTGTCTCATCTCAAACGACTGTCACAGCTGCCCTGTGAGGTAGATGGCACAGATGTAACTGTTCCTTCTCAAGATAAGGAAGCTGGTAAGGGACGTCCCCACATTCACACAGGAAGCGAATGGCACAGCTGAGACGAGAACCCGGGTCTCCATAGGGCTGTGGTTCTCCACCTTTAGAGTGACTGAGACACACTGGGATCCTTGTCCCAGTGCAGTAGCCTTGGCTTCAAACCCAGTAAGTCCTGAGTGAGGCACAAGCACCTACATTATCAGCAAGGTGCCGCTGTGCATTCAGCCCCAAAACCTCAGTCGGTGAAACACTACCACTGAGGAAATCCTCTCTGCCAATGGCTTTGAGTATTATTACCCTGCCCAGAAGAGAGTCCGCCAGCTCACTACTGCAAGGTGCTTTCCAGAGCAGTAATAGCCAAAGACAAGCTCCAGAGCAGTGGTGGTCAGTGAGTTTCAGTTCAACATGAGACCTCCAGGCAACAAGCAGTGGTCTCTTACAGCCTTAGCGTGAGAAGCAATGAGACTGCAAGAGGCACTGGAAGTACACCATGATGGGTTAGCAATGTCTGTCATGGGCACGCTGAGGATGCTGGTGGCCAGACTAGTACTGCTCTGGATAGTCCCCTGGCCTGAGTTTTCTCTTATTTTTTTACAGAATATTTCTGCAAAAAGAGACCTCATTTCTGACTACAGATAATAAGAAATGATTTTTTTTAATTGCCTCCATGCTGCCCATAACTCTGAGTTCTGCTTGAGACATTCGGATGCCGTGATTTAAATGTAAATATCCCCTGAAATCCATCAATGTCTGGGGAGCTGATTAAGCACCATGGACTAGAACAGTGTTCCTTTTTCTGATCTTCAGGCGTTTTTATTTTTGTGAGCTGATATATTACCATGGTGAGGGGACTTTCTCACACATTCTGCTCATGATAACAGATGAGGTGTGAAATTGATTCCGAGCACCTGGGAGGGTTATGATTTATCATCATACATTAGGCCCTGCGGAGCTTTGCTGGATGAGTCCCAACTACACTCAGATCCAACCACACTTCTGGAAACAGGACACATAGTGACTCAGGATTACGTTAAGTACAGCTATTTCAAGCTGGCACCCAATAAGCAGCTCCCTTTCATTCAGTCGGTCTGCAATATCTACTGAGCATCTACTATGTTCCAGGTACTGTTTTAGAAGTGCAGATAAACACACTGGGAAGAAAGACTCAGCCCCAGACTTGCCTCCTCTCTCCAGTTATAACTTACATGCACCACTGAGCAAACACGCCAATGGCCTGGTGCCTAGGGATCACTGCTTCATGAGGCCTGAACAAGACTTCATCCTGCGATTTTCTGGACTACAGATACTTGGAGAAGCCGGTCTGACAATGGCTAATGCTGCCCTTCATTGTTTGTTGCTCTCAGTACAAAGGATGAGCCCATGGAAATGTTTTTTTTTTCTTTATTGATTTTAGAGAGAGGAAGGAAGGTGGGAGGGAAGGAGGGAGGGAGAGAGGGAGAAAGAAACATCGACTTGTTGTTCCACTTACTTACTCACTCATTGGTTGATTTTTCTATGTGCCCTGATTGGAGGTCAAACCCACAACCTTGGCATATTGGGATGACACTCTAATCACCTGCGTACTCGGCCAGGGCAAATGGAAATTTCTAATGAGGGTGTATAGCACATGAGGCCCACAGGAAGTCACTCAGTCACAGGTCTTCAGGCAAAAGCCTTCCCTAAATGGAATTGTGTGGACATCTACAAAGAACTCTCTCTTCTGCCAATCAATGCCTAAAACCATGTTCTTACACAGGGCTGGACAAGGGACAATGGGGCAGGACACCAGAAATTCATTAGGAAGTTTTCTGAAAATACACACTCCTGAGGCTTTGTTCTGACACCCCAGAATTCTGCCTCTGAAGTTCTGGACTGAGCCTCGGACAGATAGGTCCCTGTTGGAAAAACACCCGGTGGTGATTCTGATGAATCTAGAAAACACTGTTTCACTCAGATACTGGCCTGGCCTCTGTCAAGATACAAGGCACAATTTATAACAAAGGGCATGGAAACCTGTGTGACTGGGAACCTCGCTGCTGGGGTTCCCGTCCTCATTTCATCTTCAAGCAGCTGTGAGCCAGGCGCTGGGCTCTCCAAGCCCCATTTCATTAGACGCACAAGAGGGGAGAGTGTCTCAAAGAGTGGAGGCTATGCAGTTATGTTTTTTCACATTTGCAGGCCAGTGTCAAACACTGATTGAGTAAGCCCAGTATAAACAATCACTGATAAACAGTTCTCACAGGAAAGCAATGCACATTTAAAACGCATTCGTGCCCAGTCAGTCCTCGGCATGTGTAAATGTCAGGGTCTGTTCTGGGCGCTCCGTGGGGGGTGCTCATGGACCTCCCAGTAGCAATCACCCTTGGGCTTTGTCACCCTGCCTTCTGCCTTCCTGCCCTTGGCCCACCTTTTCGATGTCCGCACAGCCATGGTACTTAGTCACCATCTGACTCTTAAGTGGAAGCTTCTAGATTTCTCTAAGAATATTTTCTGTGAATTCCATCTTCTCATTAAAGGATCCAGAGTTGTGTCTTTTTACACACCTTCAACAGACTGACTTTTTGCCTAATCATCTCCCTTTAATATTCTGGCACTTTTTCATTCTGATCACCTGCCTCTCCACTCCACACTCATGAACACCTGCAAATACTCAGTGCTGATGGCTAAGCAACAAATCAAGTGACAAGCATCGAGATTGTTGCCCCCATTGCTTCTCCAGACAGATTGTTTCCTTGATGAATGGGACTGAAATCTGACTCTCTCACCCAGTCAAACTAATCATCTGGTCCACACCCCTCCCTCAGTCCTTTACCAGTTCCCACTTGACTCAGCCAGTGGTCACCTTTGGAAAGGGGCCTGTATTTCACCACTGAGCTAGGATCAAAGCATATGAGGACAGGAATCAAAACTTCCACATGATAAGAATTCCTTGGGGATGTGGCAGCCCCCCACTCCCCATTTTACCCCCTCCTCGATGCTGCCAGGCCTCAAAGCATGCACACTGTGTTTCTCGCCAGAGGCTTTGGTTCGATTCAGCCAGGGGGAATCTCTCTTCCCTCAAAGTCCCTCGTGGGCTGTGCTGGGACAGGGAAGGAGGAAAGTCAGGGAGGCAGAGGGTAGGAGGGAGGCCAAGGAAGAATAGAGTTTCTCTTCCCTTCCTATACACAACATCTTGACTTCTTGGAACCTGCTTCCCTCCAAAACACTCCTTCACTATCTAGGGCAAGTTAGTGGCCATTGGGTGTTCTTAGGATTTTTTTTATTACTCAGGGTTCATACTCCAGTCATAACCAATATATTTCTTTTAAAGACATAAATTGTGCCTCAAAAAAAATAGCCTAATGAATAAACGTGTCTCCAATAACGTGTGTATGTACACATGCTCCCCAGTAATCAAAAATCCCATAAACACACAATGAAGGCCATGTTCACATTCATACATTATAAAAAAACATCTTGTCAATAAATACGCTTTTACAATTTCATTTTCGAAGCTATATAATATCTCACTAATTGTATGTATGGATTTTTTTAAGTAATGGTCTATAGTTGGACAGCCAATGATTATGTTGGATATCTAGTTATTTCAAATTATAAAGTAAGGAAAAAAAACTCTCGTACCACCTGTGTCACCTGCTCAATTATTTCATTAGGATACACTCTTCAAAAGGAGTAGCTCAGTCAAAAAAAAAAAACAATGGGCACATTGAATGAATTGATATGTTTTCCCAAATTTACCTCCAGGTCTAGGCCAGTGGACATCCTATCAGTGACATGAATGTTTACAAGAGAGGGCTCAGAAGCCCCAGTTATAAAGAAAGAAGAAAATATGTGTCAAAAAGCCAGGAAGCCTCTCCCTGGGTGCTGGCGCTTTATTTGTTCCTCCAAACAAGTTGATCTCCATCACTGTCCCTTTGTAACCTTTGAATATCTCTGTCCTTGAAATCCTGCCTCTTCTGTCCCCACCTCCTCCCCAACACTTTCTCAGGCAGCCAAAATGACTGTAACAAGAAATATTCCATCATCTAGTCTCAGTGCTTGCTTACACTGGTATGCACCAAGTTGTTCCTGTGTATTAGACAGCTATCACTGCAATAATACTGCTGCAAAACAAAACATTCCAAAACTCAGTTTGTAATAGCAAGCATGTATTTTCTTTTTTTTTATTTAAATGAATGTTCAAGTACAGTTTTCTCCCCCTTACTCCCATTCAAGCCC